>CM070013.1:34388885-34400312 GCA_036247105.1 Cirrhinus mrigala | reverse complement strand
CTCGTTCCCTCGGGGGAACCATGGTTACATACGTAACCTGGGACGTTCCCCTTCGGGAACTCGAGCTGCGTCCGAAAACGCTAGGGGAACGATATGCCCACGCTGCCAGACTTTCAAATCCCTGCCTAGTGTGTATCACTGAGCACAGCTAGGACGAGAGAAAAAGGAGCCCAGAGTGGCATAAATGAGACCGAGAATCTCATGAAAGTGAGTGGCATGGAAAAACCCGCAGCGTTGAAATGTCAGAGAGGCATGACGAGAAGGCCATACTTCGAGAGGAGTGAGCCTTGACCCCCAAATAGAGGGGGGGAAACAGAGGACTCAAAGTTATGGAATAGCAACCAACTCACCGCACAGCAAAGCTACATCTGGTCAGAGGCCTCAGCCTCAGCGCACCGTGGAGGAAACCTGTAACCAGGGGGTTCCTACCCACTGAGGAGCCACCCAGAAGGGCGTGGTAGGCGCAATAGCCGCCACGTAGACCTTCAGGGTGGAGTGGGCTAACCCTGCAGAGAACCGATCCTGCAGAAACTCCAGCACTGTACCAACGGGGCAGTTAACTGGGTCTTGCTGGTGGTCTCCACACCATGAAGTGAAAAGCTTCCACTTCAGGGCATACAGTTTCCTCGTAGAGGGAGCTCTGGATTGGAGGATGGTCTCAACAACCTCGGTTGAGAGACCGGAAGCTACGAGGTGTGCCCCCTCAGAGGCCACACCCACAACTTCCACAACTCCGGGCGAGGGTGAAGGATGGTGCCTCCCGCTTGCGAGAGGAGGTCCCTCCTGACGGGAATCTCCCATGGAGAGCCGTCGAGGAGGGAAACCAGGTCCGAGAACCATGCTCGGGCCGGCCAGTACGGGGCTACTAAAAGAAGACGGACCCCGTCCCGGCGCACCCTCTCCAGAACTCCCGGGAGCAGAGCGATCGGGGGAGATGCGTACAGACGAAGCCTCGGCCACGTCTGTACCAGGGCATCCAGCCCCAGCGGAGCTGGATGAGTCAGAGAGAACCAGTGGGGACATTGCGCATTCTCCTGAGTAGCGAAGAGGTCCACCTGAGCCTGGCCGAAAAACTCTCCAAATCTGCTTCACCACCTCAGGGTGAAGCATCCATTCCCCGGGCCTCGGCCCCTGCCTCGACAGGACGTCTGCTCCCATGTTGAGATGCCCAGGAACATGAACTGCTCTCAGTGAGAGGAGTTTCCCCTGGGACCACACAAGGATCTGGTGCGCCAGCTTGTACAAGGGTCGCGAACGCAGACCTCCCTGGTGGTTGATGTAATAGACCACCGCTGTGTTGTCGGTGCACCAACACATGGTAGCCTATTAGGTCTGGGAGAAAGTGTTTCAACGCTCGAAACACGGCCAGCATCTCCAGGCAGTTGATGTGCCAGGTGAGATGGCGACCGCTCCACAGACCGCGGGCGGGGTGGCCACTCATGACCGCATCCCAACCGGTGAGAGACGCGTCCGTCGCTAGCGTTACGCGGCGACAAGGAGCTCCTAACACCGGGCCCTGGGACAGGAACCAAGGCTTCTTCCACATATCTAAGGCACGTAGGCATCGCCGCGTGACCTTGATCATGCGGAACGGGTTTCCCCTCGGGGAGAACCCCTTGGTCCTGAGCCACCACTGTAGGGGTCTCATGTACAGCAGGCCAAAAGGTACGACGTTGGACGCAGCTGCCATCAGACCCAGCAGTCGCTGGAACTGCTTTACAGTGAGTGACCGGCCTTCTTTCACTCTCGTGACTGTAGTGAGGATCGACTCGATCCGAGCAGGTGACAAACGTGCCTGCATCGTGGTCGAATCCCACTCAGCGCCTAGATAAGTGGTTCTCTGTAATGGAGACAGCACACTCTTCTTGGCGTTCAGTCTCAACCCCAGCTCTTTCAAATGAGCGAGAACAACATCTCGATGTTGAACCGCCATGTGCTCCAATTGAGCCAAAATCAACCAATCGTTGATGCAGTTGAGTATGTGGATGCCCCGGAGTCGCAGCGGAGCCAGAGCAGCATCCACACTCTTCGTGAAAGTGCGGGGGGGGAGTGCTAGGCCGAACGGAAGAACCCGATATTGGTATGCTTCGCCCTTGAAAGCAAACCTCAGGAACTTCCTGTGTTGAGGAAGGATGGAGACGTGGAAGTAAGAGTCTTTTAGATCTATCGTCACAAACCAGTCCTCGGACCTGATTTGTGACAACGCTTGATTGACAGTCAGCATTTTGAACTTCAACCTCATAACTGAAAGATTCAGTAGTCTCAGATCTAAAATGGGACGCAGGCCCCCATCCTTCTTAGGAACAATGAAGTACTGGCTGTAGAACCCGGATTCCCTGTCTTGAGGAGAGACCACCTCGATGGCCTCCTTCCTCAACAGGAGTTCCTACTTCCTGTTCCATTACCAGACCCTGCTCGGGGCTCACCACAGTGGGAAAGACCCCGTTGAAAGGCGGCGGCGCACCGAATTGGATGCGATAACCTCGCTCTACAGTGCGCAGAACCCATGCAGACACATTTGGCAGTAGTTTCCACGCTGCCAAATAATCTACGAAGGGAACCAGTCTCTCGAGACTGGCCTCTGGTGTTGTTTGAGCTGCTAGTTCGGTGTCCTGTAACGGATGACCGGCAGGAGACAGCCGAACTAGCTGCTGTAGAGACCCCCGCAGGGGTGGCGAGCTCCCCAGCTCCGCTACGTTTCCGGGCGGAAGACTGAGGTGTGGGCTCGCTGGAGACCGCTGCGCCCTGGAACACCGGCAGGGTTGGCAGGCTGATCTCCCGAGGGCACTGAGGAGAGACGGGCACCGAAGAATGCGGTGGACCACGCTCTTCCCCAGAAGGGCCTGCCCTCAGAGATCCTGGACCATAGGAATCAGGATTCTCCTTATACGTACTGCCTCATAGGTCCGGGTGAAAGTGTTTCAGTATCTGAAACACGGCCAGCATCTCCAGGCAGCTGAAGTGCCAAGCTGGATGGTGACCGCTCCACAGACCGCGGGCGGGGTGGCCACTCATGACCATTCCCCAACCGGTGAGGGACGCGTCCGTCGCTAGCATTACGCGGCGACAAGAAGCTCCCAGCACCAGGCCCTGAGACAAGAACCAAGGTCTCCTCCACATGTCCAAGGTACGTAGGCATCGCCGCGTGACTTTGAACATGCAAACCAGGTTTCCCCTCGGGGAGACCCCCTTGGTCTTGAGACACCACTGCAGGGGTCTCATGTACAGCAGGCCAAAAGCTATCACGTTGGACACAGCTGCCATCAGACCCAGCAGTTATGAAACTGCTTCATAGTGAGTGCCTACTTTCACTCTCTTGACTGCCGCGAGGATGACTCGATCCGAGCAGGAAAAAGACATGCCTGCATCGTGGTCAATCCCACACCAAGCCTAGATAAGTGGTTCTCTGTAATGGAGAAAGCACACTTTTCTCTGCGTTCAGTCACAACCCCAGTCTTTTCATATGGGTGAGGACGACATCTCGATGCCGAACCGCCCCAAGCTCAGAATGAGCTAATACTGACAAAATGTCAAAAAGGTTAGTATAGGGTGAGAGTGCAGTAAATTTAATTCCTCAGAATTAAATGACAATGGGAGAAGAGCTAAATATTCAAAAATGCACGTCGTTTGTTTTAGTTTATTTGTTTTTTTTTTGAATGGACACATTTATGAATGAACGCAGCCCGCCCCCTCAAGGGCGGACTGTACATGCTCCGCTCCCGAACAAACCACACATAAATCGCTTGAATCCCCGTTCCTGTTATTTATTTATTTATTTAGAAGCGAGGGCAGGTAGAAACGAGCGATCTAATATGCAGTCAGCTCATATGCGGACAGCATCAATCTCCTCGGAGAAAGATAGCCGCAGCAGCACGAGCTCTCACTCAGAGGAAGAACCGCAGCGCGGGCTTTCGAGCCCCGAGAGAGAGCGCTAGATCTAAGGAGAAAGGCAGAGAGAGAGCGGACCCGTCTCTAACCCGTTCACAGATCTATGCTGCGATCCCCACGGCCGCAGTGGCCGCTCTGCCTCGGCAAAAGCGGGACCCGAGCCGCGGGGAAGCTCACGAAAGCTCCCTTTTTTTCTTTCGAAGAGAGCCCTCCGAGAGCGAGCGTGCGCAGCGAGAGCGCGGGCCGTCAACTCCCTCGAGAGCTGACGCACCCGCTTCGCCGCGAGCTCTCATTCAAAGGGGGAAGAACCGCAGCGCGGGCTTCCGAACCCAGAAAGAAAGCGCTAGATCTAGGGAGAAAGGCAGAGATAGGGCGGACCCGTCTCTAACCCGTCCGTAGATCCATGTGCGATCCCCACGGCCGCAGTCGCCGCTCTGCCTCGGCAAAAGCGGGACCCGAGCCGCAGGGAGTTCACGAGGGCTCCCTCCTCGAAGAGAGCCCTCCGAGAACGAAGCGTGCGCAGCGAGAGTGCGGGCAGTCAGCCCCCTCGGGAGCTGACACAGCCGGCTTCGCCGCGAGCTCTCATTCAAAGGGGGAAGGACCGCAGCGCGGGCTTCCGAACCCCGAAAGAGAGCGCTAGATCTAGGGAGAAAGGCAGAGATAGGGCGGACCCGTCTCTAACCCGTCCGTAGATCTATATGCGATCCCCACGATCACAGCTGCCGCCCTGCCTCGGCAGAAGCGGGAGCTGAGCGCGGGGAACGCAAACGCGGGCAGTCAGCTCCCTCGAGAACTGACTCCGATGCTTCGCTCCCAGACAGACAACAAATAGATTGTGTGTATCGCCACCCGAAATGACGCAGGCAGAGAGGAACACACAGTCTAAATGCCGCTGCTTATATTCGTAAGAATACTTTGTAGGACATAGTGACACTCTCAAATAAAAGCTGTGCGAACTAGCACAAAAAACAGAGTGACACACACACACAGAGCGCTTGCTGAAAGACAGAAGCTGCCGGCTGCACGCATCGCACGTGCTTTTAAGCTCTCTGGTCTCTACGTCACCCCGCCTGTGACGTTTCGCTTCTCCATTGGACTGTTTGCACACATGTTTCAGAGCGTGGTCACGCTGGAGGCGTTCCCCTAGCGTTTTCGGACGCAGCTCGAGTTCCCGAAGGGGAACTTAAATTAGATATTTGAAAAAGAACTCGGATTAAGATTAGAGAACACTTAGAGATACCTCTAAGTTATTAGTGTTAATCTGGCACCTGGTGCTAATTTCCTTAATTATATGACAAGCCCTATTTAACCGGCAGCGTTTCACCAATTTTTACGGAGATTGCAAGATGTGCGCCGCCATTGCAGGAGAAGTTGGTCATTTCAAAACTGTGATTTCTTAAATATTGCAGCTTTACAGTGACACTAATTCATTCAAGTCCCCCAAAAAGGCTGGCCATCCGTGTAAGACAAATGAATGAGAAGACAGCACAATGCAGAGATCCTCAGTAGGGAATTGGTTCAACACTGCAGCTGGAATTGCTTGCCAGTTCAGTGCTGAACAGGGTATATATACAGGTGAGGTCAAAAGTTTACATACACCTTGCAGAATCTGCAAAATGTTAATTAATTTACCAAAATAAGAGGGATCATACAAAATGCATGTTATTTTTATTTAGTACTGACCTGAATAATATATTTTACATAAAAGACGTTTACATATAGTCCACAAGATAAAATAATAGTTGAATTTATAAAAATGACCCTGTTCAAAAGTTTACATACACTTGATTCTTAATACTGTGTTATTACCTGAATGATCCACAGCTGTTTTTTTGTTTAGTTCATGAGTCCCTTGTTTGTCCTGAATAGTTTAACTTCCTGCTGTTCTTCAGAAAAATCCTTCAGGTCCCACAAGTTCTTTGGTTTTCCCTTTCCAGCAATGACTGTATGATTTTGCGATCTATCTTTTCACACTGAGGACAACTCAGGGACTCATATGCAGCTATTACAGAAGGTTAAAACACTCACTGATGCTCCAGAAGAAAACACGATGCATTAAGAGCCCAGGGCGTAAACTTTTAAACACAGTGAAGATGTGTTGTACATTTTTATTATTTTGCCTAAATATCTTTTTTTTTTTCATTTAGTACTGCCCTTCAGAAGCTAATGAAGGGCAGTACTAAATGAAATCTGATCTTCAAATTCAAAAAGTTTTCACCCCGCCGGCTCTTAATGCATCGTGTTTCCTTCTGGAGCATCAGTGAGTGCTTAAACCTTCTGTAATAGTTGCATATGAGTCCCTCAGTGTGAAAATATGCATCTCAAAATCATACAGCTGTTGTTGGAAAGGGTTCAAATACCCAAAAATGCTGAAAAACCAAAGAATATGTGGGACCTGAAGGATTTTTCTGAAGAACAGTAGGCAGTTCAACTGTTCAGAACAAATAAGGAACTCATGAACAACTATCACTGAAAAAAACAACAACAACAACAAACAAACAAAAAATTCAGGTAACAACATAGTATTAAGAATCAAACGTGTGTAAACTTTTGAACAGGGTCATGTTTATAAATTTAGCTATTATTTTCTCTTGTGGACTATATGTAAACATCTCTTATGTGAAATATTCTTATTCAGGTCAGTACTGAATAAAAAACAACATGCATTTTGTATTGGTTAAATAATTAACATTTAGCAGATTCTGCAAGGTGTATGTAAACTTTTGACCTCAACTGTATGTATCGGCAAGCAATTCCAGCTGCAGTGTTGAACCAATTCCTCATTAAGAGTCTCTACATTGTGGATATTAGTATCTAAGGTGTACATATTAATACCTACATTTACATATTAGTACCTAAATAGTACAAATCTGTACCTTTTGAAAGGGTAATGCCCCAGATTTTTGTTGATCAGTCGTGTACACTATAATGAAACTGTTTTATAAAAGACAATTAAGTGTATTAATTTAATGCATTTTTTATTTGGTTCTGAAACCAAATAAATTATATTTAATGTTTAGAAAAATATTAAAGGTAACATTTTATTTAAAGCCTTTTTGTATAACACATAAGGTATTCATAATGTAATGCATTATTTCTTTTTATAAATAATTGTAACCAAAGTTTGTTAAATAAAATATCATAATATTTGAAGGTTTGTTTGTCACGTATTTTAATGCATATATATACTTTTCTACAGGTGTAACAGTGAATAGATTAGTATTATAATACAGTATAACTGTGGTTATAATTATTCTTAATATCATACAGAGCATTATAAGATGCATTACAATGTAGAATTAATGGATTAAAACGATTTTTTTTTCTAATGCATTATACATAAATGCTTTAAGTAAAGTGTTACCATATTAAAATATATCTGTAAATGTAACATTTTCATATTTGGAACTGTCCTAAAACACTATTTATATTATATGTGGGGCTCCAGATACTTGTAACTGACTTAAAACTGTGATACTCAAAAACCTTAAAGCACCTGTTTTTGGGAAATCTGTTTTATTGTAGCATTCTGAATAGCAACATTTTTGCAAACCCCTCTCAGTTCAGTCTTTTGGAGCATTGTTGTAATCCTCACCTCTTTATAGATACAAGACAGATGAGGAGGCGTGTATGTATTTCCTGAATTATTTAAGACATCTGACTCTCAGTGGGTTCCAATTTTGATCATTTAACAGTCAATTACCCCGGATCTTACCACTGTGTATGCGTAAAAAGCACATCGCTGGCATTCTGCTCTGCTTCAATCACAGTCTTCCCCCGTCTTTTACAGCCGGCAGCTGTCTTCCTGTCTCTATAACGTGTGGTTTCCGGAAGCCCTGACACTAGTCTTAAATGCCTATTTTAATCAGCTAATTACTAGTAAAATGAGGTAATTAGCAGTTTGAGCCAGCAGTACAGATGCCAGTCACAGAGGCCTCTCTCTCCCCCAGCTGCCATGGCTGCGGGAAGAACCTCTCGGACACGGGGGGAGGAGTTCGGCTGGAAGATTGACAGGTGAATAGTGCTGGGTGTTTCCTGTTGGAATTGAAGCGTAATCTGTGTTTCACTGTTCTCATTAGATTTATTGTGTCATAACTCCAGGACTTTTGGCTAGCTGTGCCTGTGGGTAGTGTATTAGACCTGTCTCAGTGTGGCAGCACAGTAGGGTGGCCTTGTTCTGCAGTCAAGCAAAGTGTCTGTAAGCTAAGCTGCATTCATTAGCTTTTGTTTGCCTTAGCTCCCATATAAAACAGGAAACCTCAGGCCTTGGACTTTAGACCACTTGGCTATTTATTAAATCTAATATGCTTATTAAATGGCTGAAAATGGATCCCTTTTAAGAGACAGATGAAATTGCACTAGCATTGATTTAATTATTGTTCTTTGTGTTTTTCCCTGAAGGTGGAGGGTTACATCTGGTGTTTTCTTTCAGTGAAAGAACAAAGCTTGGATGTTTTGTTTTTTTTTCATTAACAAATGACATTGTCACTGAGAGGCATGTGTGTCTGATTGTCTGCAGAGAACAGCAGTGATGGCTGCAGTAAATGAGTGTGTCAGCTGTATTTACAGTACAGCGGTATAACCTCGGTCCTCCTCTCTGGTTCTTGTGTCTCAGGAGAGCCCCGGACCAGATGGGACTCACCGCAGCCGTGAATCTTCCAACCACAGAATCTTACTTCAGATTCATTATGATCGCAATCAGTTTTATGGTCTACTACAGCAAACACACACTTAAAGCTTTTGAACATTTTCAAACTTCTGCCATTTTGCTAACCACACCCTTGGTTTAACACAAGATGTTTATCAACCAATGTCAGCAGACTTGGATGCACAAAATGATTTAGAGCCAGAGAGTCTTTCTAAATGTCTAAAACAATGTCTTCCATTATTTTATGTATTTTAAATGTATTTTTTATTTTATTTGTAAAAATTGCTTTGAAAGAATTTGTTGAAAAATAAAACTAAAAGCTAACAAACTAAGTCTTTCCAAATGACTAAAACATATTTTATTTTATTTTAAATTTATTTATTTATTTATTTATTTATTTATTTATTTTTGTTATTTTTAAAATTGCTTTGAAAAAAAACTGTTGAAAAATAAAACTAAAATCTAACAAACTGTCTTTCCAAATTACTAGAACATGTCTCCCATTTATCTTATTTATTTTATTTTATTGTATTTAATTTAATTTAATTTAATTTAATTTAATTTAATTTAATTTAATTTAATTTTATTTTATTTTATTTTTAATTGATTTGAAACAATTAGTTAAAAAAATTAAACTAAAAGCTAACATACTAAGTCTTTCCAAATGACTTGAACATGTCTCCCATTTATTTTATTTTATTTTATTTTTAATTGATTTAAAACAATTAGTTAAAAAATGTAAACTAAAAGCCTTATCAAATGAGTAAAACATGTCTCCCAGTATTTAATTTAATTTAATTTCTTATTTTATTTTATTTTATTTTTTTGTTATTTTTAAAAATTGATTTGAAACAATTTGTTAAAAATAAAACTAACAAACTAAAAGTATTTCCAAATGACTAAAACATGTCTCCCGTTTATTTTATTTTATTGTTTTATTTTTTTTAATTGATTTGAAACAATTTTATTTTATTTTATTTTATTTTATTTTATCGTTTGAATTATTTTAATTGAATGAAACAATGTTTAAAAATTAAAACTAAAAGCTAACAAACTAAAAGTCTTTCCAAATGACTAAAACATGTCTCCCATTTATTTTATTTTATAATTTGAATTTTTTAAATTGACTTGAAACAATGTTTAAAAATTACAACTGAAAGCTAACAAACTAAAAGTCTTATCAAATGAGTAAAAAAATGTCTCCTATTATTTTAATTTAATTTTATTTTATTTAGCATTTTATTTATAATATTAAATAAATATAATATGACATTTTTAATGCCTATTTTAGTGTATTTTACACTTGCAAAGCGCCTTGCGTAGACTGATCATCGGCTTGAAGCACCTGGAAAAACACTGTCCTGAATGTGTGCGTGTTCTCCTCAGCTCACCGAAAATGAATGTTTGGATATCTAGGGCAGCTTCGAAGCCTCAATCACAGCTCGACTGTGACAAAGTTTGACACACGTGTCACAGCCTCATTCTGACTCCTTCATTTTTTCCCCCTTTTCCTTCTCTCTCTCACGCTCCACCTCAAGCCGTCACTCCTTTCACTTCTTCACAAACAAACTGGCAGGAAGCCCTCTGATCCGCATCTGATTACAGTGTGCATGGCACGCCGGTAAACGTTTCTGACATGACAAGAGAAGTTATTTGTGTCTCTGTGTGTTCACGCACACACGTGCTTGTGTGTGTACGTACATATGCCTCTATGAATTAATGCAAATGCATCTGATCCAAGTGTGAATACATTTGTGGTGTAAACATAACAATAAGAGGAAGTGTGACCGTATAGATGTTTACAGACCTCAGGTGTCTCTCAGGTTGGCATGTTTGGACTTGTACTGTCAAATATCTTTATTGTCAAAAATCTCTCTCTTTTGCTGCATGTGACAGCAGCTAGCAGACACTCGTAACTGTTAACAAAAACAGCAGACTCCTTTGGATAATTACCCAAACACCCACACACTGTGTTACAGCTCATCCTAAGCCTTCTGGGAATACTGTCTCATTTATGCTCGTTTCCTCCGCCTCCTGGAATCCCTCTTCAAATTATGACTTTTATAAATGAGAATAACAGATGATGGTTTGTGTATGCTGTTAAAAACTCCACTTTTCTGCTTCTCTCTTCTTATGTATTCATAGTTGGTTACTGAACACTAAACCAGTGTAATAATTTGTTACCACTGGTAATAATTTGTTTGGGAATACTGCAGTAATGAATCTTTATTTGTTAGTGATGGGAGCTTCATTCATCTTTTTGTTCTACTAAACAAGGGCAGATAACAGAGAGGTTTTTCGGCTCTCCTCTCTCACCTGTCTGCCTGGTGTGGAATGATGTGATCTTCATGCAGCAGGTGGCCCTTCCACACTGTGCTTTGACACTTGTCACGAATGGAGTAGCACGCTGACAGCAGGGTGTTTGTAAGTCGTCCACTTGCATGAAGGCTTTTCTGTCTCCATGCTGCTACCTGAGTCATATGCCCCAGAGAGGAAAAAAAGAGAAAGGGATAAAGCAAAGAGATTCAGGACACACTGGTATTAGCATCTTATATGTTTAAATTGCTTTTTCATTTATATATATATATATTTTTTTGTTTAGGATTTTTTGATGAATTGAAAGTTCAAGTGAACAGCATTTATTTGAAATAGAAATGTTTTGTAACAATCCAAATGTTATTACATTGTCATTTTTGATTAATTTAGCGCATCCATGTTATATAAAAATATTAATTTCTTATTTTAAAAAAATTTACTGAGCCTATACATGTATATTTATATATGTGTGCATATGCACTACCAGTCAAAAGGTTTTGGACTGTAAGATTTTTATTGTTATTTAAAGAAGTCTCTTCTGCTCACCAAGCCTTATTTGATCCAAAGTACAGCTA